>ONZH01031128.1:0-43171 GCA_900303285.1 Rhinella marina
AATTATTCTCTAGATTGCGGCTAGTGTATCACACATCTCACAATTGTTCACTGGACTGTAGTTTATATAATTGAGTGAAAAAAACGTATTCTCTAGACTGCAGCTAGTGGACCGCACACCTCACAATTGTTCACTGGACTGTAGTTTATATAATTGAGTGAAAAAAATTATTCTCTAGACTGCGGCTAGTGTATCGCACACCTCACAATTGTTCACTGGACTGTAGTTTATATAATTGAGTGAAAAAACATATTCTCTAGACTACGTCTAGTGGTATCGCCACACCTCACAATTGTCACTGGATTTGTAGTTTATATAATTGAGTGAAAAAAAACGTATTCTCTAGACTGCGGCTAGTGTATCGCACACCTCACAGTTGTTCACTGAACTGTAGTTTATATAATTGAGTGAAAAAAACGTATTATCTACACTGCGGCTAGTGTATCTCACACCTCACAATTGTTCACTGGACTGTAGTTTATATAATTGAGTGAAAATAATTATTCTCTAGACTGCGGCTAGTGTATCGCACACCTCACAATTGTTCACTGGACTGTAGTTTATATAATTGAGTGAAAAAAACCTATTCTCTAGACTGCAGCTAGTGTATCGCACACCTAACAATTGTTCACTGGACTGTAGTTTATATAATTGAGTGAGAAAAACGTATTTTCTAGACTGCGGCTAGTGTATCGCACACCTCACAATTGTTCACTGGACTGTAGTTTATATAATTGAGTGAAAAAAACGTATTCTCTAGACTGCGGCTAGTGTATCGCACACCTCACAATTGTTCACTGGACAGTAGTTTATATAACTGAGTGAAAAAACGTATTCCCTAGACTGTACTACAGATCCCAGCAAGCCAAGGTACAGCAGCAGCAAAAATGAGTACTGAGAGGACTTTTCAAGGGGCAATTTCATTGGGGTCTGTGTGGACCATGTGCTGTCCCCTTTCTGCCACCAGTCGCTGTGCACAGTGTGCAGCCAAGATGGCGGTAGCTGCACTACAAGTCCCAGCCAGCAGCCGAGAGAAGGACAAAAAAAATTGTCATTGTAGCCCTTAGAAGGAGCGTTGGGTTCTTTGTGGATGATTCCTGCCTAACCAGATTCTAATTTCACGCCCTAACAGTGTTCAGCCAAGATGGCGGTAGCTGCACTACAAGTCCCAGCCAGCAGCCAGGAGGAGACCAAAAAAAAAAACGTGCTAGTAGCCCTTAGAAGGGCTGTTGGGTTCTTTGTGGGTGATTCCTGCCTAACCAACAACTAAATTCAGGCCCTAACACTCTCCCTGACAGACAGCAGCTCTATCCCTAACCTCATGCAGACGGCGTATGACTCGAGCAGCGCAGGACCAGATTCTTATATTCCCAGGTCATCTGATCTGGCCAGCTCAGTGCTATCGACTTATAGGGGCCCCACGTGATGCTAGGAGGTACCAAAGACTCTCCTGCATGTTGATTGGCTGAAAAAAGGCGGCTAACATGCAGGAAGAGGAAGTTGCCATTTCCTCGAGGATCGCGATATGCTCGTCCGAGTAGCGAGCATATGCGGATACCCTAATGCTCGAACGAGCACCAAGCTCGGACGAGCATGTTCGCTCATCTCTAATCAGTATCCCTCCACTGTGGCCTTGTTACTTATGCTACCTGCATTGTATGATGTATCTGTATTGGTCCAACTGTGCTTATTTTGATCCTAGTAAGTGTCTTGTCATGTGGTAGTTTTTGTCTTGATCAAATATGTGTCAATTTTACTCATGATGTACAATAAAGCTGATATTTTTAACTATATAGTGTTCACAGAGTGAACTTTTCCTCTTCTTTCTTCTCACTGAGCAGAGTTAGAGGCTTGGCTTAGCATTAAAAAAAAAATTGATGTGACGCAAATAATGTCCCTCCTTGGGATTTTTCAAAGTTAGGAGGTATGCAACTGCCTCGCTGACCTAAGGACGGCGATACAGTTAAATTACTGTGGCCACATTTATGTGTCGGGCTTACTTTGGAGCGCAGGCTGGGGACCGCAGGGCTGCAGCATTACACGTCAATAGGCACTCTGAGCCAATGAGCTCTACACGTGTGCTTGCTGGCGTTGATTGATGATGCCCAGAGGTCCGCACTCAGGAGGAAGCCAAGGTCAGGAAGGTAAGTCTTGTGCCTGCTATCAATGGACCCCCCCTCTCTTCCTCAGTGCCTCCTGACTGCATCAATCCTGCAGCCTCCAAGAAGGAAGGTACATGACCAATATGTGTTTGGTGTGTATGTATGTATGTATATATACAGTACAGACCAAAAGTTTGGACACCATTTGGACACAGCTGCTAGGAAACCACTGCTAAGGACAGGCAACAAGCAGAAGAGACTTGTTTGGGCTAAAGAACACAAGGAATGGACATTAGACCAGTGGAAATCTGTGCTTTGGTCTGATGAATCCAAATTTGAGATCTTTGGTTCCAACCACCGTGTCTTTGTGCGACGCAGAAAAGGTGAACGGATGGACTCTACATGCCTGGTTCCCACCGTGAAGCATGGAGGAGGAGGTGTGATGGTGTTGGGGTGCTTTGCTGGTGACACTGTTGGGGATTTATTCAAAATTGAAGGCATACTGAACCAGCATGGCTACCACAGCATCTTGCAGCGGCATGCTATTCCATCCGGTTTGCGTTTAGTTGGACCATCATTTATTTATCAACAGGACAATGACCCCAAACACACCTCCAGGCTGTGTAAGGGCTATTTTACCAAGAAGAAGAGTGATGGGGTGCTACTAGGGTAGGGCGATATCAAAAATATTCTCACGATAATAATATTAAGACATTTTTCGCGATAACGATATATATCGCAATAAATACCCATTTAGAAGAAAAAAAAACACTTGGGGCCACATAGAGACATTATACTGTATGGGGGCAGGCACAAGGAGACGTTATACCATATGGGGGCAGCCACAAGGAGACTTTATACCGTATGGGGGCAGCCACAAGGAGACTTTATACCGTATGGGGGCAGCCACAAGGAGACGTTATACCGTATGGGGGCAGCGACAAGGAGACGCTATACTGTATGGGAGCCACAAGGAGACGTTATACCGTATGGGGGCAGCCACAAGGAGACGTTATACCGTATGGGGCAGCCACATGGATGGATTATACTGTATGGGGGCAGCCACAAGTAGACGTTATATTGTATGGAGGCAGCCACAAGGAGACGTTATACTGTATGGGGCAGCCACATGTTTGGATTATACTGTATGGGGGCCACAAGGAGACGTTATACTGTATGAGGGCAGCCACAAGGAGACATTATACTGCATGGGGGCAGCCACAAGGAGACGTTATATTGTATGGGGCAGCCACAAGGAGATGTTATACTGTATGGGGGCAGCCACAAGGAGATGTTACATTGTATGGGGGGAGCCACAAGGAGACGTTATACTGTATGGGGGCAGCCACAAGGAGAAGTTATACTGTATGGGGGCCACAAGGAGACGTTATACTGTATGGGAGCCACAAGGAGACGTTATACCGTATGGGGGCAGCCATAAGGAGACTTTATACTGTATGCGGCAGCCACATGGATGGATTATACTGTATGGGGGCAGCCACAAGTAGACGTTAATATTGTATGGAGGCATCCAACAAGGAGACGTTATACTGTATGGGGGCCACAAGGAGACGTTATACTGTATGGGAGCCACAAGGAGACGTTATACCGTATGGGGGCAGCCATAAGGAGACTTTATACTGTATGCGGCAGCCACATGGATGGATTATACTGTATGGGGGCAGCCACAAGTAGACGTTATATTGTATGGAGGCAGCCACAAGGAGACGTTATACTGTATGGGGGCCACAAGGAGATGTTATACCGTATGGGGGCCACAAGGAAACATTATACTGTATGGGGGCCACAAGGAGACGTTATACTGTATGGGGGCAGCCACAAGGACACATTATACTGTATGGGGGCAGCCACAAGGAGATGTTATACTGTATGGGGCAGTCACAAGGAAACATTATACTGTATGGGGGCTGCCACAAGGAGACGTTATACTGTATTGGGGCGGCCACAAGGAGACGTTATACTGTATAGGGACGGCCACAATATCGCCATATTGCTGTTTCTTAATACCTAACTGGTATATCGCCCAACCCTAGGTGCTACACCAGATGACCTGGCCTCCACAGTCACCAGACGAGATGGTTTGGGGTGAGCTGGACCGCAGAGTGAAGGCAAAAGGGCCAACAAGTTCTAAGCATCTCTGGGAACGCCTTCAAGACTGTTGGAATTCCATTTCAGGTGACTACCTCTTGAAGCTCATCAAGAGAATGCCAAGAGTGTGCAAAGCAGTAATCAAAGCAAAAGGTGGCTACTTTGAAGAACCTGGAATATAAGACATATTTTCAGTTGTTTCACACTTTTTTGTTAAGTATATAATTCCACATGTGTTAATTCATAGTTTTGATGCCTTCAGTGTGAATCTACAATTTTCATAGTCATGAAAATACAGAAAACTCTTTGAATGAGAAGGTGTGTCCAATTTTTTGGTCTGTACTGTATATAGTTATTAGTTACAACTATAATTAGTATTGGTGATCTTGTGTGCATAAAATATGCAAATGTACACACATTTTCTTCATTTATAAAAAAAAAAAGTTATAGTTATTAGTTTTAGCTATTGTTCGTATGTCTTTTCTGTACCCAATATACACAGATATACAAATTTTCTTCATAAAAAAAAGAAATAAAAAAATATTCTTTACAATTATTATTATTAATGTATTTCGGTCTTTTGCTTACATCGTATAACCGCATATACAACTCTTTGTATGTGCACACGTCTACTTTTTTTTTATTAAAAAAAAGACAAAACTGTTACATTTAGCAAAAGCACAGCAGTCTTGTGTCTTTTATAAAACATTGTTTAGTATCATAAGCGTATAGCAGTCTTTTGCATATGTTATGTAACCATCTTATGCATTTTGTGTGTGTATACACATGCATCTTTGTTTCTTTTTTTTTTCATAAAAAAGCTAGTATACATTGGTCTTTTGATATCATAATACATCTTCATATATTTCTTCTTTCACAGAAAAAAAAGAAAAAAAGTTTTGTTATTTTTACTTATAGTTAGGACAGCAGTCTTTTGTGTGTTTCATATACGCACATATGCAGGGGCATTGCTAGGTTAAAACATTCGGGGCCTGGGCCCCGGATGTTTCGTACCAGGCCCCGAATGTGCTCCCCGGCAGAGATATACAACTGTATCACCATCATCAGGAAAGCAATACAATTGAATCACTGCGGTGAGACAGGAGAGCCAATTGCTGTTCTCTCTCATAGGCTACAGGCAACTAGGCCTGAGGCCTATGTGAAGTAATACAGTGCAGGCAGATCTCAGGCTGCACGATGACATCATCACGCACCTGCAACTAGATGCAGGCACGTGCTGACCAACGTGAGCTGTGACTTCATCCCTGCTTCACTGACAGCAGTTGGCAGTCAGGTGATTATCTTGTGATTATCTTGTTTTCCTGTCTGTTGGGAAAATTGTACTGGGCAGCATGGTGAACATTATAAGTAAAGGCTACGATAAAGTCTGGGGCAACTACAAGTTGCCACGTTAACGTCTGGGGCACTACAAGGCGGTAGTTTAAGGATTGTGGGCACAACAGGTGGGCACTATAAGGACTGTTAGCCCTACAGGTGACACTATAAGGATTGTGTGCACCACAGGGGGGTACTATAAGGTTTAGGGGCACTATAAGGATTGGGGGAACTAGGTGGAGCAGTTTAAAGACTGGGGGAACCACAGGGGAGTACTAGAATGTTTGTGGGCAACATAAGTTCTGGAGGCATTACAAGGGGTGGTTTAAGGAATGTGGGCTCTATAGGGGGACACAGTGAGGTCTGGGAGCACTACAGGGGGCACTGTAAGATCTGGGGCACTACAGGGGGGCACTGCAATGACTGGGGGCACTATAGTGGGAATTTTAACTACTGGAGGCACAATAATTGGCATTTAAATTACTGGGGCACCATAGGGAACATTACAACTACTGAGGGCACTATCTAGGAGACTTAATACTACTGGGAGCTCTATTGGTGTGTCTTATTAATACAATGGGAGCTATAGAGATGCCTTTTTACTACTAGGTGCACTGTGGTGGACATTATTATTTGGCACAATATAGGAGCACTTCTAATGTGTACTTTTGGGGAGTATTATCATTATTGGGGCATTGTCACTAATGAGGGCACTCTGGAAGAGAATTATTGTGATTGGTAGTTTTTTTTATATCACTATAGGGGAACTATCTTTATGGCGGTATAATTTCTGGAGTATAGTATTTGGCGCATTTGGGAGCACAGTGGGCAGAGTTTCGAGGGAAGCAGCAGGATGACATTGTTGTTTCACCAGGGTTGGAGGGTAATGATAGAAAAGTGAGGAACCTATGTATGTGTATCAGTTGTCTGGGCCAAATTGAAAAGATGATGAAAGAGACATTCTACATCAGAGGAAACATCACCTGAGAGGCACTGGATGTAATAGGTAGTTGCACTATGTATTCCTGTATATTTGGTAGTGTCCATGCAGCAATTAAAATTTGTCTTTAGTGTTAGAGCGTTGGGGGGTGATTTACAGAACTCTGAACTATGTTTGAGACCCTCCACATATGTATTTTTTTTTTAATGATAAAGATCACCTATAAGCAAAAACACCTATTTTACTTATATTTAAACACATCTTTGTTTAAATTAATTTTGTTTGTATAAAATAGCATGCAGACATTTCAATGCTGAAGAGGCATATGCCTTTCTTTGTTCCTACAATGAGGAAAGTAGTGTGGAAGAGTAACATTTTGAGTATGAACCCATTGAAGGCAGCAATACATTAACTGGAAGCTCTGGTGGCTCTGATTGTAAGATCCATATACCAGAAAAAAATCCAGAATTTAATTGGCAATAATAAGTAATGCATAGCAAGTAGCAGCAGTGATGTGCCAAGGCCATCTACAAGCCATGTGACATAAAGAGCAAGTCACAGCAGTGGTGAACAGAGGGGTGAACCTGGGCACATAACTACCAGTGCTGAGTTACATAATCATCAAACACAATGTGCCACATCTAAAATAATAAATCTAGCATGGTCCTTCTAAAATAACATGCCAAATATGCCACCATTTACAGCACTATCATCTGTATGTGGACAACTACTATATAAGTATTCCACTTGTATGAGAGAGGTACCGAAAAAAATGGGCTTCCCAGAGTCACTTGTCAAGAAAATTCTAAAGAAAGAATAGTCTGCATCTCTGTTCAGCTCAGAATTGCTGGCTGTCAAATACAGAGAGAAGAATTTTTTTTTTTACTCAACACAATTTATGACAGTTCCTTAGTCCCAGTACATCATAATCGAAGACAAACAGTAGCTTTCAATGACCAAATGATGAAACCATACCTTGCACTATGGAAATCCAAGCACTGGTAAAAGTTTAAAAATCCTATGTGGTGTACAAACAATCTGGAAATCAGAGCTCTTTCTTCAAATTTCAAGAGAAAATTATAACATCACTGTTATACCCAATAGATGATATCTCTGTGAGCTCTGGGTCCAAGTCAGGCAGTCAGTAGACTGAGTGAAAGACATTTCACTGACACCATTCCTCATACCAGAAGCAAACATACCCCACCGAAGAGGTGCAGGGTTTGTACAAATGATGGACTTCGAAGAGACACCAAATATTATTGTCCCCAGTGTTCAACAAATCCTGGCCTCTGTTTGAGGTGGTATGTATGTTACAGCAGTTTACAATATCTTTTCTGGCAGAATGATAACATAGAATCAGCAATAGAAAAATAGTCTCCAAAATCCTAACTGAACTCCAGTCCTTCGAAGTTTTGTGGTGAGCCCAAACAAAATGTGAAAAGCACATACCAAACAACAGAAGTATATGAATGTGTGGTAATGTTTGTTTTTTCAGGCCCATGTGGTGAAAGTGAAAAATAGGCCACTAAATGAAAAAGTTGAGAGAAAAAACATATTCATTTTTCTCCACCTAATTTTATTCCCCCACCCCGACCCAAAAAAGCAAAAAGCCTAAATGTCCAAAGAAAAGTCCCAAGAAGCTCCAGAAAGCCACAAGATGAATACCTTAGGTCTGTGATGGCTAACCTCTGGCGCTCCAGCTGTGGCAAAACTACGACTCCCAAGATATGCACTTGCTTGGTTGTTCTCAGAGCTACATAGAAATTAATAGAGACGTAGTTTCACCACAGCTGGAGTGCCGGATGTTAGGGGGTCAAAATAAAAAATAAACACTTTGAAGGTGTTTCTAATGTTGTAGTATGGTACCATAAAACCAGTAACAGAAAAATAGGCCTCTAAAATCTATAATACGCTCCAGTCATTTCAGGCTTTGCTGTGAACCCAGCCAGTAGGTAAATTGCACAAATAGCATCCATTTTCACATTCCAAACATATGGTAATGCATTTTAGAAATAATTTGTCTTGAAATCTTTTGTAACAAAAAATGAATAAGAAAGTAAAAAAAATAATTTTCATAATTTTCAGTTATTCCTTCAATATATCTGTCATCTAATGGTCTAATGTATCCTTTGAAAATATTAAATACATGTAGGTTGGCTCAGAAATTAAATCGTTATTTGCAGTTAGATAGGCCCATTGCTCAAATTGAAAAATTGACCAGGTAAGGAGGGGGGGGAATTAAACACTCTGGTAAAGAGGTGGTTAACTGAATAAATTACAAGTTTTCCTAAATCCTTTCCCACAAAGCTGTATCTCAATCTGCTCAACTCTTTCTGCTTTACAACATGCAGTTGGCAGATTAGACTGCATTTTCATTGTAACAAGTTCCCTTTAACAATAAACTGTACAAGTCTTTCAAATGAGAAATCACTTAAGATAGCAGCAAAGTCGAGCTCTGCAGTTAAAATCCAATTCTTTATTATGCATAGTGCAAATAAAAACATATTGACAACATTGCAGCTTAATTATTTTGGGTGTATAAACATCATAGCTATGACAATGGGTGTTGAGAAAATAAGCTGACCCTTTTTGTAAAACAACCTCTTACAAGCACGCTAAATATTTTTTTCTTTAATCCTAAAACAGAAAAATGAAGTACTAGTGGAAACTAGTAAATGCTGAAATATAAAAAAAAAAGTTTGAAAGTATTCCGTGCTCATTTGCGCTAATAAATGCAAGATAATAGCAAAAGCACTTCTTTTTCAGCTGTAAGAAATGGATGAAACATTCTTTGCCAGCCGGACAGTTTTGAAGCAGATGTTCACTCCCTTCTTATTCATTCTTCGAAGATCAAAGAGTCTTTTTAGATCAAGAGTCATCAAATATGATAGGAATGATTCAATGGACCTTAGAAATTGTTCTAACTAAGGCCTTTGTTTAGTATTTGACATACAGAAAAACGTGGTGTCAGCTATATCATTTACATTACTCCAAAGGAAATAACATTCAGAGTGTCAAAGAAGCATTGTGAATTGTTGTACAAGCTTTAGTCAGACACAGACAACAGCTATAGCAATTCCTTTACTGTTAACTGCATTGTTGGCATTGCATTTATTAATAAAGAGGAGTTAAATCAGGTCACGGTGAATGGTAGGAAATATATAATAAATTTCCCTATATCTACCTACACCATCCAAATTGTAAAGAAAACACAGAGGAGGCTGAGAATAGACCATTGAATTGTAGCCGTATATTAGTGGCCACTAATAACTTAAAACATAGAACAGTAAAGTTGGCCATCCACATTAAACTACTGTAATGTCACTGAGACCTGACAATTTTGCCAGGACCGGCCATCCATCTATTGTTTATCGTGGACTGCCAATTGTTGGTGAGATGTTGTAGTAGAGAAGAATCAAGCTGTTGGATTTCAATATGTGTGATCCATTTATTCTCAGGAATGAAAAGCCACCATCAGAGGTGTTTGGCAACGCTTATTCCACTCTTCCCACTCAGAAAGTATGCACACTTGGCTAAGCCGAAAATACATGCCTAAGTGGGACAGGGACAGCCAGCTGCTGGCTGAATGAGTGTATGGACATCTTAAGTTGGTTCTCCAGCTATATAAAAAATGTAAAAAATGTAAAGTATAAAATGTATACTAACCTGTTGCCCAGCACTAGCAGCCAAATCCACCCTCCTTCCAGTCCCCGGTCTGCAAATCACTGCTTGGTCAAGTCATTGGTATAACACATGACAATGCCTGGAAGTTTACGGGTCAAGGTTCAGATGTGGATTGAGTCCTCAGCGCAGGAAGGGAGCTGAAGGGACCAGTTAAGTGAATTTTTTTTTGTTTGGGTACCATATAGTCCTGGCCAAATTTAAAAGGGGTTATAAAGCAGGACAGCCCCTTCAAAGGAGTTGTCCCACGAAAAATATTGTAGAGTTTTCAAATCAGTACCTGAATCTGAATACTTTTGCAAGTGCATGTAATTAAAAATTTAACATTGCCACTGATTTATTCAATGAAATGTGCCTGTATAGCACCATCTGCAGTTTGTTTTTTCTTATTTCTTTGATCTGCCCACTGAGACGGTTGCACATGCTCAGTTTCATCCTTCAGCTGTCTCCTGAGTTGTGATAGAATGAGCATGGACACACCCCCTTAGCTGCAGCAGAAAAGACACCCCCCTTTAGCTGTCAGCTTGATATAAAGCAGAGCAATGAATAGGTAAATCTCTTGATCCACGTAAAGTGAAGGGCTGGTTCTGGCTTTGTTAGAAAGAGGTTGTCATGTACTACATGATGACTGATTTTCATTTTTTACATTAGTAATGGGATAACCCTTTTAAGGATATGTTCACACGTGGCAGATTTGTTCCAGAAATTCCTGTAACTTCTCCATTCATCTGAAAAGGTTTTCTAAAATGGACATGGTGCAGAAACAACCACCATTCACAATAAGTCTGCAAAATGTGAATATACACTAATACTCTCTAGTGCTATCATAAATTATAAGATGATATGGAAACCAAAGCTGCCAGTTTGAAAGTTCTAATTTAACATGCAGGTTTCACAGAGATTTTACTAAATAGTAAAAGATCAAAGTGACCTTTACCAAATCAAATCTTCAGGATTCTCTGTAAAATGATAACTAATTAAATGGTTCAGCTACTGTAGTTTAAATAAAGAGAATGATAGATCAGTCATTTCATTCTACTTAGCAATCACATTGCCTTCAATTAGCCACTAATTAAAATATAGTATGTGCTCAGCTGTGTTTAGACGTTATTGATTGCTAATTTCATACACAATGTATTTTCTATATTTTCTCTGGAATGACTGTGGTTAGCAAGACTTGGCTGGTAGAACAGTATAAAATAGCTGAAGCACAGAACTACTCCTTATCATGTATGATTATCTACTGTATACATCTGTCACATTTCAAAAGTAAGGTACCTGAAATGTAGATCAAATTCTTCCTTATCACCTAAGACATCAGGGATAGAGATGAGTGAATCGATTCAACTAATTTGTTACAAATTTGCCATAAACTTCAGTTCCAACTAATCTGAATTTTTTCCTGAACAAATCACACAAAATGGCGGCTGCTATTTTACTGTTCAGAAAACAGAAAGGAGGTCAGCTTCCACCAAAAAGGGATACTTTTTGGGCCATTGCTTTATGTTCAAAAAAATCCAATAGTGCAGTGTATTTTTAAAAAGAGCTGTTGGATACTGTCCTACAAGACCTCAGAGTCATGACTGTTCAAGGAAACCTGGGCACTTTTCAGTAGGACCGAATTTTATTCAGACCAAATTCAATCTAACAACCAATTCAACCAAATCTGGCCTGAAATAAATTTTGGGAGATTGCTAGACTCTCAATTAACATAGATAGTACATGCATAGTGTACGTTAACCTCTTCCAAAAAACAGTCTGTAGATACATGTCATAGCTGTAAATGCAGCTAGGGTGTACATCTACAGTCTAACTATAATGGTAAATCACACTCCACAGTGCTCTATCATTAAAGATCAGACTGAGAGAGCATCGGCCCAACTCTTCTGGGATAAATGAGCTGAAATTATGAGCACCTTGTCACAAAAATACTAAACACGGGGCTCAAAAGTAAGTAAGTTTATTATGAAGTCCCAAAAGAATGACATAATTTCCTCCAACATTGAATGACATTGAAAAGAGGATGATCTGTGTCATCACAGCATTTGTGTTTATGTAGATCACTGCTAATAAACAGGAAAAAAAAATCTCCTAAAATTAATGTGGCTTTGGGGTTCTCCTACTAGGTGCCCTTGATGTTTAGGGTTGCTTTGAGGTGAAAGGCAGAGTCCCTTGGCAGCTGAGGATGTCAGTGCAGTGTAGCGGTGCAGGAAATAACGAGGCCAAGGTAGCAACGGAATGATTTTTTACTGAAGAATCAAGTTCAGGGACATTAGTCAGAGTTCTCAGCATGCATTGACTACCAGTTCTTACACAATATGCAATTTCCACAGATTTCACAGATTACACAGCTGCAGTAGTAGTTAACAGGCCAAGTCAATTTTCCTCACACTGCGCTTCTCTAGCTGACCTTAACAGGGGAGCATCCCCCAACATCAGACTAAGTTTTGTACCTTTTTCGCAGGTCGCTATACTCACAATAAATGTTATCACAATGTCCTCAAAGGGTAATCTACCTGTATATCAAATTAAGTGGAAATTAATTAGAGTGTATTTTTCATTGTTTGCTGGCAGCAGATCATCCTGTGTAAATGTGCTGCCGACAAACAATAAACCTGCAGTGGAACGGATGAGCATAGTAGGGGTTGATTGCTGCATATAAATTTTCTCACTGATCAGGCAATTATTCAATACTGTCCTATGTACAATAGCCTTAGGTCTTATTCAGACGTCAGTGACTCATTGACATCACACATACCTATTGATTGTAATGTGTTTGTTCACACATGCATAATATTACATTGACCATGGGTCAGTGGAAAAAAACACAGAGGCATGCTCTATTTTGGTCCATGTTGTGGAACAAACATGCCCATTGAAGTCTATTGGTCCATGAAAACCACAGACACAACATGGGTGGCATCCGTTGTCTGTCTAGTGGTTTTCACAGATCATTGGTAAGAGATGCTCTGGAAATGAATTTGCAACTGAGCAGTGTCTGTGGAACATGGATGATACATGGAAAGCAAAACAGACACATGGACCAAACCTGGATTCTTCATAGATATCTTCACAGATGAATCACTGACCATTTGGTCATGGATTTCATCATGGACACAGATGTGTGAGTAAGGCCTTAATCTGACATAGTAGGTGGAGAAAAACTAGTGCTTGCCATTTGCCAATGCCAAACAGGACACTTGCCAAGACAACCATGCAACATTAAGCAAGTATCGGGCATGGATCCTTGTGATGTGATTCTTTCTAGGTGCTGCCTAGCGACATGTACCAGTGTCTCTCCATGTCTGATGTCTGATCAATGGGAGAAACCGTGTGGGCAAACCTTTTAACCCATGATAAGCATTTAATATAATTTTAAGGCTACATTTGCACGACCATGTGTATTTTGCAGTCCGAAACTGCAGATGCGGTCAATGTGCCATCTGCATTTTTTTGGGCACCCATTGACTTCAATGGGTCCACAGTCTGCACTTTGCAGACAACTATAGGATATAACACATCTTATACTAGTCTTAAATGTGGACATTTAAAGACTTATGTACACCTTCGGAGGAAATTTTTGTTTATGATTGCATTTTACCCATTTTTGGCTAAAATTGTATTTACAATTGCCTTTTTTTAAATATTGAACTATTCTGTCAGTTAACTGTTTTTCTAACTGTGTGACTAGTACTTTAACTTTGTGCTAGTCATCTAACAAATCTTATCTATAAACTACTAAGAGGTCATAAACACTTATTTAAACCACATTCTTATCAGAGTGTTTATAATGTCAGAAAGCAGACATAAGGAGCCCATCAGCTGCCAGATGATGGAAAAGACAGAAAATCCACAGGCAGCTAGTAGAGCATCTCAGCTTTTTTTTTACACAAAAAAGGATTTAAAGACCAATTGAACAAAATGATTTTTAGCTCAAAATAAGAAGATTGCAATAATAAAAAACAATGAATCGTTATTTTGTGGATCCATGGTTTGCGGACAGCAAAATACATCCGAGTGAATATACAGTGTATAAGCAAGAGAGAGTCACTGGAGAAGCAACGCAGGAGTAAAAAACAAAACATACTTTCCTAAGGTTGTTGCAGGCCCTTCACACTCTGACCCTGGGTCCTGCATATCCAGGAACCTAAAGAGGAGGGAGAGCTACAGACATCAAAACTGGTTTTCCATAGTTTCAAAAAATGTATTTCTGGAGTGTATTAATATTATAGGTTATAGTTGTTAGATTTCTGGAGAAGGCTCATTAATCCAGGGAGTTATTCTGATTGTCTGATTGGAGTTGGGAAGGAATTTTTTCCCTTAAAATGAGGAAAATTGGCTTTTAACTCACAGGGGTTTTTTGCCTTCCTCTGGATCAACTTGCAGGATAACAGCTGAACTGGACGGACAGATTCTTTTTTCAGCTCTACAGACTAGTGTTGAGCGAATAGAAGCATACGAAGTAGAATTCAATCTGAGATTAGGAAAAAATTGACTCACAATTTCCTGGTGCTTCGTGGTAATGAATCGTTTTTGTTTTTTTTTTCTAAAATGGCAGCTACACGTGTTAGGGCTTGTTCATATCTGCATTCTCTATTCCGTTATGGCTTTCCATTATAACATCATTACAACAGAAAATAACAGAACCCATAAGACGGAAATCCAAATGGAAGCCTTTAAGAGGCATTCCGTTTTGATCTGTCATAATAGAAGTCTATGGGACTGCATAACGGATCTGTCTGGTTTCGACAGAACTTTGTTTTCCGTCCTGCATAAAGGAAACCAGACGGATCCGTTATGAAGTCCTATAGACTTCTATTATGACGGATTAAAATGGAATGCCTCTTAAAGGTTTCCATTTGGATTTCCGTCTTATTGTTTTTGTTATTTTCCATTATAACGATGTTATAACGGAAAGCCATAACGGAATAGAGAACGCAGATATGAACAAGCCCTTACAAAGTGAAAGTAAGAAGCCCGGAAACAGGATATAACTCATAATGCTATGCAGCCAGCCAATCAGCAGATGGCTATCCCATGTAATGTCACACCCCTTTAAAAGCCTCACCCCGAGTAATCTCCTTTTTAACTATGATCTGAGCATAGGGAGAGATGTGACAAGCACTAGGGACAGGGTTCAAGAAATCTTTAATTGTGGAATGTTGGATAAAGAGATAGCAGGGACAGTGCACGGAGATCGTAGGGAGGGTTTTTACACAATGTAGAGTGAGCATAGGGACATTGCAGGGAGAGTGCAGAGACTTTAATCTGAAGCTGAAGGGATCCATAGGAGACAGCACAGTTTAGATCAATCCCTGTGAAGGCCATAGAGCTATCTAACTGAACATTGTCATCCTTGTTTAATAGATAAGCAATTCCAGTAGGCCTTTATTCTCAAATTCGGTGGAATTAGTTGTGTAATTTAACTGTTATTGGCTTGACCACCTTGTTTCAGAGATAAGCAATTCTATTATGCCGTGATACTCAAATTGGGGTGAATAAGCTGTGTTATTTAAGGGTTATTGAGGTGACCACCATGTTTAATAGATAATCAATTCTTTTACTCCTTCATTTTCAAATGAATAAGGTGAAAAAGCTGTCTAATTTTACTGCTATTTGGGTGTCCATCTTGCTTAATAGATAAGCTATTCTATTATGTCTTGATTGTCAAATTGGGGCGAATAAGCTGTGTAATTTTAACTGTTATTGGGTGTCCACCTTATTTAATAGATAAGCAATTCTATTACATCTTGATTCTCAAATTGTGGTGAATAAGCTGTGTAATTTTAACTGTTATTGGGGTGTCCACCTTGTTTAAGAGTTAGGTAATTCCATTAGGCCTTGCTTCTCAAACTGGAGTAAACAATCTGTCCATTTTTCTTGTTATTGGGGTGTCCACCTTACTGTGACAGTAACCGTTTCACTACCAGAAAGGACTAGCTATTTATTTTGCTGCAATGCACAGTGATGTACACCGAGATATACTCTCCCTGCAGGCCAGGATATAGCTGATTTAATGCACTTTGTGACTAATGAATTCGAAACTAAGCGAACTTGTGGAGAAATTTGGAAAAGCTTCCAAGTCGAATTTTTGAAAACTTCATTCATCTCTATTACAAACTATGTTACTATGTTACTATGTTAAATTACCTGCTCGGTTCCTCATGTTACATTTCCCACTCACTGCCACAGCAGGACAGGGCACTGAGGGCATGCCTGTCATACTGCAACTCTATGGAGGTCTCTGAGATGCAGACAGTTTAGGAGTAGCCACCCTGCTCCTCAGAGCAGAACACTGCATGTTCCGTGCAGCTAGCCAGCCTTTCCTGAGCTAGGCAAGTCTTATTAGTAAGTGACTAATGACTGAGAGCTGAGCACTGCACACATCAGTACAGAACACCACCCTCCACTGTGGTTTTAATATGAATGGTGGTTCTTAGCATCTTAGGCTGACTGAGCTGTATGACATGCAGCCAGAGCCAAGCAGCTGTAAAGAAAGACGAGGGAGGAAAAATCTGTTCTTATACCACAGTCACAGCATACAGAGCAATGTGTTGTCA
The DNA here is from genome assembly GCA_900303285.1 of Rhinella marina. Classification (NCBI taxonomy): domain Eukaryota; kingdom Metazoa; phylum Chordata; class Amphibia; order Anura; family Bufonidae; genus Rhinella; species Rhinella marina. The sequence goes on from ONZH01031128.1 coordinate 16,731, forward strand.
CTGTGATGTACTGTTGCACATCACTGACCCCCACGTTCCCATAGATGGCACCTCATTAGGTGGCTGCCTAACTTTGCCACGTTAAAGGTGCGCCCTTGCCCTTAAGGGCTCTTTCACACGAGTGAATAAACTGCATAGAATTCGCTGCGTGAAAGAGAGCCAAGCCCTATTCCGGACAGCAGAGACACAGAGCATTAACATGATTAATAATGCTCTGTACTTCTCTGTGACCTTTTTACTACAAAATCACAGTGACAACTTTATCTCACTGTGATTTTGTAGTAAAAAGATCACAAAGAGGCACGGAGCATTATTAATCATGTTAATGCTCTGTGTCTCTGCTTTCCTGCACGGGGCTTGGCTCTCTGTCACACAGCGGAATCCACGCACAGCATCCGGTCATGTGAAAGAGTCCTAAGACTTATATCTCCAGAACAAGTTTGCTGTAGAGCCCCTAAGCTTCTTGTAGGCAAATTATCTCCACAGAGCTTCTACATTGGAATGCTTTTAAAATATATAATTTGCTCTTTCCTCTTCACATCTTTAGCTTTTGCTCTTCTCTGGCTGGTTCCTGTTCTTGTATTTGTTCTCTTCACTGTCTAGACACTAACTGCTCCTCCTTAAGGGCTGAGGATTACAGCCCCACCTAGAAACTGGTTACTGAGCCTACTATTAACTGCTAATTACATAGGGAAAAGCATAGACTCAATAAAGCATATTTTTAACCCTTGAAATGAAATCAACTTGTCATTTTTATCACATAGGGAACAAGGTAAAAATTAAGGGGGAGATTTATCAAACTGGTGTAGAGTAGAACTAACTTAGTTGCCCATAGCAACCAGTCAGGTTCCACCTTTCATTTTCCAAAGAAGCTGTGAAAAATAAAAGATGAAATCTGGTTGGTTGCTAGGGGCAACTAAGTCAGTTCTACTTTACACCAGTTTGATAAATGCCCCCCTAAGCCCTTAAAACATTTGGCAAAATTACGTCTAATTTCTAATTCCATTTGTATTTTTTTCCCAGCTTTCCACTTCATTGTATGCAATATTAACTCTTTCAGCGCCGGAGGGTTTTTTTTTTTTGTTTGGTTTTGTTTTTTTGTTGTTTTTGTGTTTTTGTTTTTCACTCCATGCCTTTCAGGGGCATGACTTTTTTTTAGTTTTACATTTACATAGCCATACGAGGGCTAGTTTGTTTGAAGGACAAGTTGCACTTTCTAATTCCACCATTTAATATTGCAAACAACGTAGTAGGGAATGGGGAAAAAATCCTAATGGGGTTAAACGGAAAAAAATGTAATTCCACCAGTTTTATGAGTTTTGCTTCTAAGGCGTTCCCTGTACAGTGAAATTGACCTGTTACTTTTGTTATCCAGGTCAGTACAATTACAGCAATACCACATATGTAAAGTTTTTCTTGCATCTTAAAGAGGACCTGTCACCACTCCTGACATGGAGCATCTATACTTATGTCTGTATGTTGTGCCATACACATACTCACTCTATCCAATCAGTGCTGCCATTGTCAGACTGTACAGGTACTCCCCCCCAACTGGTTGCCACCCTTCTGGACCCTTACTGCAGACTGCTAGCAATTAGAGTTGAGCGAACGTGCTCGTAACGAGCACTGTACTGCTCGGATCCCCTGCGCTTGCATGGCCGCAGCCATCCGGATCCATCCTCCTCACCCGACTGCAAGTCAGTGGGGATGGATCCTTTTGGTATGACACACTCGTGTGTCATACCAAACGGATCCGCCCCCATTGACTTACAGTCAGATGAGGACGGATCCGGATGCCTGCGGTCATGCAAGCGCAGGGGATCCGAGCAGTACAGTGCTCGTTACGAGCACGTTCGCTCAACTCTACTAGCAATTCATTCATAACTTCTAGTAGAAATAATAAAGGAATGACACAACATACAGCCATAAGAATAGATGCTCCAGAATTGTTATTACATGGGGAATGCATGAAACTATTAAAACAGGCATGTCAGGATTGGTGAAAGGTCCTCCTTAATACTGAAAAAACATTTTTCGTTGCCATATTCTTGTTCAATAGTTTTTATTGGGTTTTTTCTTTTTTAAATACAGTGTAAATTTTCTTAATAGAAAAGAAAAGAAACAGGGGAAAGAGTACAAATTGTATAGTAATACAATAGAAACACAGTTCTACAAATAGTACATTTGGGTTATGCAAAGTTAAAATTTTTGCTAGATGGTATATATTTTGAACTATTAGTAGGGAGTACACAGATGACTGGCAGCCATCCAAGCTTGTAACCAGCCATACGTCTCCTCCAGCATGTATAAGTATATTCATACTCCGTATACAGAGGGAAGAGAGACAGCGTCTCAGGGGTGTAACATAGTAAACCAAAGTGACATATAAACATAAAAGAAAAAGAAAAAGAAACTAAAACTACAGGTGTTCTTTTGTCTCAACAATATTGAAATGAGAAATATAGAGAGAACATTAGAAGGACAACCTTATGTATATGAGTCAAGCACTTACAAATACTGATTTTTCCCAAACATCCCACGTGGAACGAAATTTTTTCATATTTCCATTACTTCTGGCACTCATCTCCTCGTATTTGTGGTTTAGGTTAATCTTTCTTATTATTGTAGGTATCTCTGGGATTTCAGGAGATTTCCATTTCCCCGCAATGGATTGTATAGAGGTGGTAAGTATATGATGTGTTAAGGTTCTGTATTTGTTTGTTATGTCACATATTCCCAATCTTAGTAAATAGCATTCTGGGGAAAAGGGTAGATTTATATCTAATTTGTTTAATAATGTGATCTGTTCCCAAAATCTTTTAATAACAGGGCATTCCCAGAAGATATGCAGCAAGTTTCCAACTTGGCCACATTTTCTCCAGCACAGATTGGATGAATCATGAAAGATCTTTGGTAGTCTGTAAGGAGTGTAATACCATCGGAAAGCTAATTTGCAGTACGCTTCTAAGTGGTCTGAACATGATGAGCTTTTCGTGACAGATTGGAAAGTTGTTTTCCAAGAGTGTATGGGGATAGTAATATTAATATCTCTTTCCCATTTTTGGAGAATAGATGAATGTACATTTAGGTAGTTGTCTGTCAATTGTGTATAAAATAATTTCAAACCTTTCATATATTTGTGGAGTTTATTTTCTAGTAGAGCACATGTTAATGGGTGTACTGTGGGAAGCTTTGCATTATTTTTGTTTAGAAAAGTTCTGATTTGCAGGTATATCCAGAGATCTGTTTTGGGAAGGTCATATACTTGGCTCAGTTTTAAATAGTTCATTAATATCTCCCCTTGAAACAGATCTTGTACATAGAGTATGCCGTTTTGTATCCAATTTTCTATCGGTAGGGAAGGTATTAAAATCTGAAGAGTTTGCAACGGAATTTTCAATGGTTTGGAGATTTTGAATTTGGCGCATATTTTAACATATTTATCCCAAATAACTGTGGCGTCCCTAATTATTGGGTTTTTTTATTTGTAGGCATGGGTGTCCATAGTATAAGCCAATATGGAGTCTTTTATTCTACATCTTTCTTCTAATGCATGTTCAATTTTATTCCAGGGTTTGTGTGAATTAGGATCCCACCATTCCATTGATTGATGTAGGATGCTCGACATCTGGTAAGCTTGAAGGTCTGGTATGCCAATACCTCCTGAATTTCTATTCCTGTTTAATACTGACATAGGAATTCTGGGGCGTTTGTTTCCCCAGATAAATTTATTTATCTGAGCCTGGAATTTTTGCGTTATGCGTGAGGGTAGTAATAGAGGAATAGTTCTAAAGAGATATAAGATTTTAGGTAGTAACATCATTTTATATAATATTATTCGTCCCCACCAAGAGTTATCAGATATGTTTAATTGAAGTCATGTCTTGTTGTATTCGGGATAGCATAGATGGATAATTGTTCTGAATCAAAGTGTCAACTGGGTAAGAGATCTCAATGCCCAAATATGGAATCTTGTCGTTATGCCAGATATAGGGAAAGCTAGATTGTAGGATGATTTTGTCCGTGTCTTTTATATTCATTTCTAATATTAGGGATTTAGTGTCATTAATTTTATAGTAAGAAACATTTCCAAAGGTTTTGATGAGTTCCTGTATTTTAGGGAGTGCTACTCTAGGTTCTGTGGTGGATATGAGTATATCATCCGCGAATAAGCTCATTTTGTGTCTTGTGTCCATTATGTTAATTCCTGTAATATCTTTATTTTTCCTAATCAGTTCTGCAAATGGTTCTAGAGCCATTATGAACAGAAGGGGTGATAGGGGGCATCCTTGTCTGGTGCCGTTTGTGAGATTGAATGGGGATGAAATTATGCCGTTTGTTATAACTTTAGCTGAGGGATTAGTATATAGGGCTTTGATAGCATTTTTGATGGGTCCAGAAAATCCAAATTTTTCTAATGTGTTGAACATATATTCCCAATGGATTCTGTCGAAGGCTTTTTCAGCGTCTAATGAAAGAAGTATAGATGGTAAATTATTTTTCTGTACATGGTGTAATATGTTTATAATACGTCTTGTGCCGTCTGAGGATTGTCTTCCTGTCACAGAACCAACTTGGTCATGATGAATAATAGTAGGTATAATAGTGGATATTCTATTGGCAATAGTTTTGGCATATATTTTGATATCGGTATTGATTAGTGATATAGGTCTATAGTTCGTCACTAACGAGGGGTCTTTATTTGGTTTTGGAATGGTGATTATATTTGCCTGCGTCATCTCTTTAGGAAATGTACCGGTAATCACTGCTTCATTAAACAGGTCTGTAAGAATCGGAGTTAAAATGTCTTTGTAGATTTGGAAATATTCATTATTGTAGCCGTCTGGTCCTGGGGATTTGCGTTTCTTTAAAGTTTGGATAGTATTGCTAATTTCTTGAGGGGAAAATGGAGCATTCAAAATGGTAAGTTGATCGTTTGTTAGTTTAGGTAGGGTCATTGATTCTAAAAAGGCCAGTATAGAGGGTGTGGTAGGTTGAGTAGTTTCTGGATCTTTATTCAGATTGTAAAGTTGTTCATAGTATGTTCTGAACTGTTCTGCAATGTCTTTAGGATTCATAATTTTTGAGTTGTGTTTTTCTTTTATAAATGCTATTCTAGATTTATTTTGGAGTTGTTTGACTCTATTTGCCATAAATGCAGAAGCTTTGTTATTCTGCGAATAATATTTTTGTTTGAGTTTGGACACATTCTTTTCATATTGATCTAGTAATAATATTCTGATATTGTTTCTTGTGTTGATTAATTCTTCTTTTATCTTAGTATCGCTAGTGTTTTTATGGTTTTTTTCTAGTATCTTTAGTTTGGACATTTTTTCTTCCAATTGTTTGTCCTTTTGTTTTTTATATTGGGCTCCATATTTCATCATCATGCCACGGATATATGCTTTATGTGCATTCCATAGGGTAGTTCTTTTTATATCAGGGGTATCATTTAGTTGAAAGTACTCTTTTAAGTCTTTTTCTAGATTACTTTGAATTTTTGGATCGTTTAATAAGTAGGTATTTATTTTCCAGATATAATCTGAGGGTGGGATATTTTTTTCTCTTAGTGTAGTAATAAGGGGAGCGTGATCTGGCCATATAATTTGGCCTATTTTTGAATCTTAGTATTAGTTGAAGGGAAATTATGTCAGTTATGCAATAATCTATTCTAGTATATACATCATGTACTTGAGAATAAAAGGAGTAGTCTCTTTCATTGGCATGCAGACATCTCCAAGAGTCATATAGATTATTGTCGAATAACCATTTTTTCAATGTAGGTGAAGGTTGTCTTGTTCTGTTGGTTATATCCAGTGACGGATCTGATATGAGATTAAAATCTCCTAATATTAATAAATGGCCTTGCTTATGTTTCTTAATTTTCTTCAGTATTTTATTTAAAAATCTCGTTTGTCCCTTATTTGGGCTATATATGTTGCAAATGGTATATGTAATGTTGTTTAATTTGCATATCAGAACAATAAACCTTCCCTTTTTATCAGTAATCACTTCTATTTTGTGAAACGCTACTGTATCTCTGATGGCTATGGAAACGCCTGCTTTTTTAGAAGTAGCGCAAGCATGGAAGATATGAGGAAAGTTCCTGTTTTTAACTCTAGTGATGTCTTCTTGGAGTAGATGTGTTTCCTGAACGCAGATAATGTCCGCATGTGCTGTTTTGGATTCTTTCCACAAAGATAATCTCTTGGAAGGATGATTCAGTCCTTTCACGTTCAAAGAGAAAATCTTAATAGTCATGGTGTGTTGTTGGTGAATGCTTACGGTTGGAAGTCTTCTTTCGTAGAGTGGTCTGATAAATCAGTGTTGGTGGTGATCTGAGTTTGGAGTCTTCTGGGTTATGGGAAGTCTTGGGAGGATAGTGCCTTCTTCTGATGAAAAGATTTGAGAGCAACCTGTTGAAAGAAAGGTTAAATAACGAAAACATAACATTAATAACGTAACATTCCATCTTGTGGATGGAAAAAGCACAGAGATCGATCGATTGGACCGACAATTTGTGGGGTATAGTCTTGGAGAAGACACCTCACGTTTGATGGTGTATTAGACTGCACAGGAAACTTCATTTGGTGAATCAGGTTCCCCTTGTTGTTGTTGACCATTCTTCTGGTAGTGTCATGGCTTGTTCCTTCTGTTTTCTTTTGCTGATTTCTGAGGTATCTAGTTGCCACTGTTCAAGTAGTTTCTGGCCTTGATCCATAGTAGTAATAATATGAAGAGTTCCTTCTTTATGGATAAGGATTTTTGTGGGGAATCCCCATTTGTAGGGAATTTTGTTTTCCCGTAGGCACAGAGTAAAAGGTTGGAGTTTTTTCCTTTCAAGAATGGTTTCTTGGGAGAGGTCTGTAAATAGTGAGATTTTTTCATATGGTTCTGGGAGGGAGCTCATTTTCCTTGCTGTGAACATAATTTCTTCTTTGATATGGTAGAAGTGGATACGGGCGAGGACATCTCTTGGTCTAGATTCTGGAATTGAGTTAGGTTTAGGGAGTCTGTGTGCCCTGTCCACAGTTAGGTCCAACAAAGATGCTTCTGGTAATATTGCTTGCATCATTTTTTGTATGAATTTTAGTATATTGTTTGGAGGAACGGATTCAGGAATACCCCGGAATTTGATGTTATTTCTTCTGGATCTATCCTCCAGATCAGCCATTTTTTGTCTAATAGCTGTAATATCGTCATCAAGTGCGTTGTGTGAGTCAACCAAGGTATTATGCGCTCCCGCGTATTCCGCCATCTTATTCTCGATGTGGTCTACTCTTTCCCCCAAGTCGTCTATATTACTTGATAGAGAGGTGCAAATTTGTGCTATATCTGCTTTAATTGAGGTATTCAACGCTAGAAGCATATCTTTCATCAAGTTTACAGATATAGGTTCATTAGAAGTTGGGATATGTTCAAAAACACTTATGGGTTGAGAAGACATTAATGTAGATTTCTCACCATTGTTTTCTTGGTTAAAGGAGTTGTCCCTTCTGGGTCTTTGTTTAGCTGGGCTGTGTACTGTGGAGGAATCTGATAAAATGGCGTCCTCCTCTTCTTCTTCCTCTCTGTGCTGTGGAATTTGCGTTGGTGGTTTTAATGATTTGGCTGATGTGGTTGTTCTTCTGTTTCTGGGTGTTTTTGTTGTATTTGTCTTACTTGTCTGAGAATTAATCTCTCTTTTTCCTTTCCCTGTAGGTTGTATGGCTGGTGAGGAGGTGCTGCTGCTGCTGGCTGAGGAGCCCCGTTCCCGCCCGCCGCCATCTTTGCTCTCTCTCCCCTCCATGAGGAAGAAGTCCTCCAGATGTTTTGGAGGCTCCCTCCGTCTCCCCTTCATCATGGTAAGTATACTTCTTGTTCCTGAAGTCTTTCGCTTGCCTTTTGTGTGTATTTTAGGTCCGATGCAGTCGCTGGGATCGTCGCTGGAGCCTGGTGAGGTGAGGAGCTCCGTTAGTATGTGGCCGTCTCCATCGGCTGCAGGCCACGCCCCCTTCGTTGCCATATTCTAACCCCTATAAAAACAATTTAGTTATGTGTACAGAGATACGTGGGGGGCTCATTTTTTATAGGGCAATCTGTACTGTAAGACTTTTTGATCACTTTTTATTTAATTTTTGTGGGAGGTGAAGCAACAAAAAAAATTGTGAATCTGCCATTTTGACTTTTTTCCTTTTCGACGTTTGCAAAGATATGGAAAAAATATTTTTAGATTTTAATAGTATGGGTGTTTTCACACGCGGTGATACCAGGCATGGGATTCAGCCAGTTCCCCCAGGTTCTATAGAACCGGTTGTTAAAATTACAGATCTGGCTGGCAGCTGGAAATGAGCCCCTCCATTCCATAGTTTAGCTCCTTAAACTTTTTAAAATTTGGGTGGTATGTGTGTGTAGTGTATATGTGGTGTATTTATGTATGTGTACCATGTATATGGTGTATTTATGTGTATGTGTGTTGCATATATGTGATGTATATATCAACATGTGTCATTACGCCACATGTCCGCCAAAATTTAAATCCCACCCTGGGTGATACCCATAATCTATATTTTATATAACAAGCAATCATTAGATCAAGGCTCCATTCACACGTCCTGTTTTTCTCTCCTGATTCGATCCTGATTTTTTCAGGACCCATTGAAATGAATGGATCCAGATCAGGATCAGGATCGAATCAGGAAAGAAAAACAGGACGTGTGAATGGAGTCTATAGGTTAAAAGTCCATGAGCGAGCATGGTGCTCGTTCGAGCATTAGGGTACTCGTAAGTGCTCGATGCTCGGACGAGCATCTCGCCATGCTCGAGGAAATGGCATCTCCCGCCTTTTGAATTTTTGGCGGCTATAAACTCAGCCAATCACAAGCCAGGATACTCTGCGTACCACCCAGCATCACGTGGGGCCCTTACATGTCGATAGCAGGGGTTGGCTGGCCTGATCAGATGACCCTGGAATATACTAGTGACTGCCCACGGTGCTCGGCTCAGTCGCTGCCTGGATGCTGTTAGGGACAGATCTGCAGTGTGATACAGGGAGAGTGTTAGGGTGTTCTACTAGATTTGTGTTAGGCAGGAGTGATTCTAAAAGAACCCAACAGCCCTTGTTAGGGCTACAAGACCCTTTTTTTTAATCTGCTTGTGGCTGGGCTTGCTGGCACTAGTAGTGCAGCTACCACCATATTTGCAGCAGTGTGGAACCATTCTGTGTGTCACAGTTCAGCTGTCCAGTCACCACAAACCACAATCCGTATTTTCTGTCTAGGTGACCCATACTGTACGTCACATAATCAAATACGGTCTTTTGCTCTCACTGATACAGATACATTAGAAAAATCTCTGTGCGACATTTGTCTGGGTTGCAGTGAAAATAGCCACAGTCAGCAGGGGCTGAGTTTGCTCTCTGATATATTCTGCACGTCACGTAAAAAAAAAAGAACACAAAAATTTTTTTTTTTTTTTAATCTCAGTGATACAAATCCATTTCATACAGCTGTGTGGAACCATTCTGTGTGTCACAGTTCAGCTGTCCAGTCACCACAAACCACAATCCGTATTTTCTGTCCAGGTGACCCATACTGTACGTCACATAATCAAATACGGTCTTTTGCTCTCACTGATAGAGCTACATTAGAAAAATCTCTGTGCGACATTTGTCTGGGTTGCACTTAAGCAGACCAAGTCTGCCTAATCTAATAGTTTCCGTGTAATTGCTCCATACTGCACGGTACGTGATAAAATACGTAATTTTGCTCTAACTTATCCACCTATATATTAACTTGTTCAGAATGAACAAGTTTGTGGTTTTCAGTACAGCAGGCCCATTTTTTTTTTTGTACATATAATACACTTATATACAGAAAATGTTGAACCCCAGGGCTAAGGGTCGAGGACGAGGGCGTGGGCATTCAATTACTGCAGGGGGCAGAGGCTGTGGTCCTGGGCAGGGTGAGACAGTACCTGCTGATGAGGGAGCAGGGGAACGCCGCAGAGCTACACTCCCTAGCTTCATGTCTGAACTTACAGGGACACGTGGTAGAGCACTGTTGAAACCACAACAGTGCAAACAGGTGATGTCGTGGATTGCGGACAATGCTTCAAGTAATTTGTCCACCAGTCAGTCTACCACGCAGTCCACCCACATTACCCAAGGGAGCACTCCTCTGGCTCCTCCACCTCAACCTCCTTCCCCCCAGTCTGCCCCCTCCCAGTAAAATTTGTAATGCGATCCGGCATACTCTCAGGAACTGTTTTCTGGACCCTTCCCAGAGTCACAAACCACTTCTCAGGTTGCTGCTGACCTCTTTCCCGATGCCCAAGTTTTCCAACTGTCGCAGTCTGTGGGTGATGACATTGTTGACTTAGTGGAAGAAGTGTGTAAAGAGGTGTCGGACGATGAGGAGACACGGTTGTCAGACAGTGGTGAAGTTGTTGTCAGGGCAGGAAGTCCGAGGGGGGAGCAGACTGAGGAATCGGAGGAAGATGAGGTGACTGACCCATGCTGGGTTGATAAGCCGAGTGAAGACAGTGCTTCTGAGGCGGAGGCGAGTGCTGCACCAGAACAGGTTGGAAGAGGCAGTGGTGTGGCCAGAGGGAGAAGCAGGGCCAGAGCTGGTGCATCAGCAGCAACTGTTTCACGTAGTGAAGCTCCCGTGGCGAGGCCTAGATGTTCGCAAGTCTGGAGGTTCTTTAAAGAAAGTGAGGATGACCGACGGACTGTGGTGTGCAACCTGTGCCACACCAGGATCAGCAGGGGTGCCACCACTACTAGCCTAACCACCACCAGCATGCGCAGGCATATGAGTGCTAAACACCCCACTCAATGGAACCAAGGCCATTCACCTCCTGCGGGTCCCACCACTGCTCCTTCCCCTGTGTCACTCTCTGCCTCTGCTAGTCAACCCCCTGCCCAGGACCCGGCACAAGCGCCTCCCGCCGGAAAACCACACCTTCGCCTCCACGATCCCCACAGTGTCCACCAATGTGTCCCAGCGCAGCGTTCAGCTGTCTTTACAGCAGACGCTGGAGCGCAAGAGGAAATACAGTTCCACCCACCCACATGCCCAAGCCCTCAACGTCCACATCTCCAAATTGCTGAGCCTGGAGATGCTGCCCTATAGGCTGGTAGAGACCGAGGCCTTTCGCAACCTCATGGCGGTGGCTGCCTCTCGGTATTCGGTCCCCAGCCGCCACTATTTTTCCGGATGTGCCGTCCCAGCCCTACACCAGCACGTGTCACAGAACATCATCCGTGCCCTGACCAACGCTGTTTCTGAGAAGTTCCACCTAACCACGGACACGTGGACAAGTGCTGCCGGGCAGGGACACTACATCTCACTGACGGCACATTGGGTTAACTTGGTGGAGGCTGGGACCGAGAATGACCCTGGGGCCGCTGATGTACTGCCCACACCAAGGATTGCGGGGCCTACCTCGGTCACGGTCTATCAGACGTACTATGCCTCCTCCTCTGACCCCTCCTCCTCCTCCACCTCCTCCTCCGAATTACCATCCGTGGCCACGGCGCCTTCAGTCGGTAGCTCTAGGCACAGCAGCAGTGCCGTGGCTAAGCGCCAGCAGGCGGTGCTCAAACTGCTGAGCTTAGGTGACAAAAGGCACACCGCCCAAGAACTATTACAGGGCATCACGGCACAGACCGATCTGTGGCTGGCACCGCTGAACCTCAAGCCAGGCATGGTTGTGTGTGACAACGGGCGTAACCTGGTGGCGGCTCTGCAACAGCGGTTCCTCAAGACATACCCCAATCTGTCTGATTTGCTCACCAAGGTGCGCCGCATCTGTGTGCATTTCCGCAAGTCGACCACAGATGCTGCCACTCTCAGGGCAGCGCAGCGCCGCCTACAACTGCCCGCTCACCGACTGTTGTGCGACGTGCCCACAAGATGGAATTCGACATTAAACATGTTATCCAGAGTTTACCAGCAGCGCAGAGCGATTGTAGACTGCCAGGTGTCAACTTCCACCAGAACTGGTAGTCAGGTCAGTCAGCTTCCTCAAGTCTACAATGAGAAGTGGACGTGGATGTCTGATATCTGCCAGGTGTTGACCAACTTTGAGGAGTCAACACAGATGGTCAGCGGTGATGCCGCCATTATCAGCCTCACCATCCCGCTGCTTTGCCTGTTGAAAAATTCACTGCTCAGCATGAAGTCGGAAGCTTTGCGCTTGTCACAAGAGACGGTGGAGGAAGATACGTCGCTTGATAGCCAGAGCACCCTCAAGTCTGTTTCTCAGCGCGCATTGGAGGAGGGGTATGAGGATGAGGAGGAAGAGGAGGAGAATGTTGGCGAGACAAAAGAGGGTACCAATGCTCAGTCCTTCTTAACTCTTGAGCGTGTATGGGCTGAAGAGGAGGAGGAGGAGGAAATGGAGAGTCAGGCCAGTGAGGAGAGGGAATTCTTGTGTGTTGGGACTCTGGCGCACATGGCAGACTTCATGTTAGGCTGCCTATCCCGAGACCATCGCATTAGAAGCATTTTTTCAAACACCGATTACTGGGTGTTCACTCTCCTGGACCCACGGTACAAGCAGAACCTTTCCACTCTCATCCCTGTAGAGGAAAGGAGTATGAGAGTGAATCAATATCAACAGGCCCTGGTGCACAAGCTGAAACAATCCTTCCCATCTGACACCACTATTGGCAGAGGGCGTGGTTCTGTGGGCCAAGTAGTGGGGGAGAGGAGGCGAGAAGGCAGCTTGTCCAGCACTGGCAGGGGAACGCTCTCCAAGGCCTTTGCCAGTTTTATGTCACCCCAGCAAGACACTGTCACCTGTTCCCAGTCTAGGCAGAGTAGGGGTGAGCTTTACAGAAAGATGGTGAGGGATTACCTAGCTGACCATACCAACGTCCGGACCAATCACTCTGCTCCATACAACTACTGGGTTTCAAAGCTCGACATGTGGCCTAAACTGGCGCTATACGCCTTAGAGGTGCTGGCCTGCCCTGCCGCTAGCGTGTTGTCAGAGCGGGTATCCAGTGCAGCTGGTGGCATCATCACCGATAAGCGTACACGCCTGTCAACTGACAGCACTGACAGGCTGACGCTTATTAAAATGAACAAAGCCTGGATTTCACCGGAATTCAAATCTCCTCCGGGGGAAAGCAGCTAAAGATTAACATTACTTATGTATCCGATTCCTCTTCTCTACTCCTCCTACTCCTCCTCCTCCTTGTCGTCTTTGCCTAACGCTGACCCAAAACGCAATTTTTTAGAGGGCCAACTGGCACTCTTTTATGACAATTTTTCCGGAGGGCCCCCTACAGGCCCTCTCTCCAAACAATTTTTCCGGAGGGCCACCTACAGGCCCTCTCTCTAAACAATTTTTCCGGAGGGCCACCTACAGGCCCTCTCGCCAAACAATTTTTCCGCAGTGTCAACTACAGACACTGTAAAACAATGTTTTAGGAGCGTCAAACAGACAGTCCAAAACAATTTTTCAGGAGGCGCCAAGTACCGACATTTTTTTAAAAAAATTTTTGCTGAGGGTCGACTTTATGTACTCCGAAAAGAAAATAATTTTTGGAGGCTCAACAAAAGCCATTTCACTGCATTCTCAGTCGGACAAAGTCACTGGTGGTGTAACCGCCATGCTGCGTCAGGCTAAATTTTTGGGTGGCTCACCTGCTACCTCATCTAACTTGGTCACTTGTTGGTGTCACCGCCATGCTGTGTCAGACTTATGCCTGCATCGTGTGGCTGGGGATAGGAGAGCAGTGCCAGCATGGGCGTGGGTGATGGACCTTCGTTGCACCTAGTTGGGTGCTTCACTAACATGTGATGGGCATGTGCCTCGCCTTTCTTGGTCTGGGTGAGCATAATTGCCGTGAGGGTAACCTCCAGGCTGTTGCAGGAGAATTTGTGGTAATGGTGGGATTAGGCAGCCTCAGAGGCATCCATGCATGCTGCCCCTGCTGTTTCCTGTCCATTTCCGTGGTGTTTCCATCATTTTCTGATGTTTCCAGGTTTTCACCCAGCCTTCACTAGGCAGAGCCTTGGTCCCCTGCAAAAAACGCTTGAGTCTCCCATTGACTTCAATGGGGTTCGTTACTTGAAACGAGCACCCGAGCACCGGGAAAAGTTCGTCTCAAATAACGAGCACCCGAGCATTTTAGTGCTCGCTCATCTCTATCCATGACCTAAGCTGAGTTTGGATCCAAGTTTTAAATTGGTTTTCCACTTTAAAAATCAAATACCGAAGTTATTCAACGAAGTCTCAAGAATTTGTGAACAACTCACTTTGCCTCATCAGAGGCTGTACATTTAATGCTGTATGGAGACGGATCTCCGTATAACATTAATCTGAGGTTTTGAGCTAAGCAACTTAAGATCTATTATCCGAAGCTCATTTCACTCATCACCAGCTATTAATCCCATTCTCTATATCATTAATAAATTAAATAATCGGAGGCCCAGTACTGTATCTTGGGGTACGCCACATATAATTGGGGACCGTTCTGAATAGGAATCACTGACCACAACTTTCTGGATATGGTCCTTCAGACAGTTTTCAACCCAGTTATAAACTATACTTTCTAGGCCTATAGATCTTATTTTACCTATTAAACTTCTATCAGGTACATCCAAGAACACTACATCCACAGCCGCCCCTCTGTCCAGGACTCTACTCACCTCCTCATAAAAACAAATCAGGTTAGTCTGACAACTTTTGTCCTTAGTAAACCCATGATGGTTATCACTTACGATACTACTAACAGTCACATTCTAGTGTATGTAGTCCCTTAAAGGGGTTCTCTTGCATGTTCTAAAAAAATAAGGCCAGAATGTAACCTGTGGAGAGAAGACTAGCAGAGACATACTCGTCCCCAGCAGCAGCAATGTTCCAAGGATCCTCTTCATGGTCATGTGACCATTCCTCCAGTGATTCCACATTTGCAGGTCCCTTCCCATTCTCTTCTATTCCTCTCTGAATGTAGGAGATGCACTTCATCACTGACAGCAACACATTCCTACCAGCATTCCCTGGTCCCGACACGAGCACACTACTGTGCATGCACCGGGACCGCTGGCCATCTACTGAGTGTAAAGGCTTCTGTGTGAAGCCTGTCCTGATTCATACACAGCACAATGTAAGTGCTGTTTATAAGTCACAGCATAGCGATCGGCCACAGTGGCTGATCACTATGCTGTGGATAGCACTGGGGCACTGTGGATTGTCATGCACTCATATCGTCTTGTGTACAGACCCCACGATCAGATAAGAGACCAGCTGTATCGTACATGGTAGAATTAGGCCTCTTTCACACGAGCGTGACGGATTAAGCCTGGATGCATTCAGGAAAACTCGCACCATTTTGTAAGCAAGTTCAGTAAGTTTTGTCTGCGATTGCGTTGAGTTGTTCAGTTTTTTCCGCGCGGGTGCAATGCGTTTTGATGCGTTTTTCACGCGCGTAATAAAAAGACTGAAGGTTTACAAACAACATCTCTTAGCAACCATCAGTGAAAAACGCACTGCATCCGCACTTGCTTCAGGATGCAATGCGTTTTTCACTGAAGCCCCATTCACTTCTATGGGACCAGGGCTGCGTGAAAAACGCAGAATAAAGAACATGCTGAGTTTTTCACACAATGCAGAACTGATGCGTGAAAAACACGCTCATGTGCACAGACACATTGAAATGAATGGGCCATGATTCAGTGCGGGTGCTATGCGTTCACGTCACGCATCGCACCCGTGCGGAAATCTCGCTCGGTGAAAGGGGCCCTAGATACACATATGATTTTATGTGCTTGCTGATTCAAGCTGTTTATTGCACTCCTAGATGGTGAGGAAACAACCTGTGGATTTAAAGTGATGTGATTTAGACACTATGTGAGAAAAACACTAGCAGGATTCATGTATGGGTGCAGTAACATGGCCACATGTAGTGGGAGTAGCTCCTGCAGATTGAACACTCGTCACTCTACAGTGCAGCCAGGCTATATCAATACAGTTACCTTATCAACAAAACAGGATACTATGAAAGTAAACAGATCTGCCAGGATAGTCTGATGACCAGACAGGGAGAGAAAGCACAGACATGAAAAATACGTATTAGCTTTATTTGTCATGTATTGCCCTTTTTACAGTAACTATAAGCCACGGGGGGGTATTTTTTGTTGTTTATACTTGTTACCTACAGGAATAAATTTTGCAGTGTAATTACCCAATGTAGTTTTAAACTTTCCCATTCATCCTCTGTACTATTATGTGACAATATATACTCCCATTCTATGCCCTGAAATGCTGCCCTCAACCCGGGAAATTGTCCTCAATTCAGTGTTTTTACCCTCCCAGTCAGAGTTTGTTTTTTTATAGTTTAGGGGGAATATGATTATAATGTGGTTCACAAACAGTAACATTTCCACCAAGCATTGCATCGTTAGAAATTACCAGATCCAACAGAGCATTGTCCCTAGTGGGATCTTCTAAAATCTGGCCCATAAAGTGATCCTGTAGCAAGCTGAAGAATGTTGTTGAGGCAGAAGCATGACCCCAGGAAGTATCTGGGAAGTTAAAATTTTCCATTATGTGTACCACCTGTTCTATTTGGTTATACTGCTGGACCAAGTATTATTTTTTATTCCCTTTGTAATTTCACCCATAAGGTTTCAACATCTCCTATCCCACAATTGCCTCTTTCACAATTGCTTTCATATCACTCCTCACATACAAGCACACAACCATTTCTATTGGCCCTGTCTTTCCTAAAGAGTGTAAAACCCTAAATATTAATAACCCAGTCATGTCAAGAGTCCAGCCATGTCTCGGCTACAGCAACTACATCTATGTTTTCCTCTAGTGTTTTGCTTGTTAAATTCCTGGCATTTGTGAACATACATTTTAAGTAACTTAATTATTTTAACTTAATTTTCCATTTTCAGTTCCCAGAATGTAAATATTTTAAGAGGACCTGTCACCACTCCTGACATGCCTGTTTTAATAGCTTTATGCGTTCCCTATGTAATAACAATTCTGGAGCAACTACTCTTAGGGCTCTAGATTCTGCCATTCCTTTATTATTTCTACTAGAAGTTATGAATGTATTGCTATTAGCCTTCAGTAAGGGTACAGAGGGGTGGTAACCAGTTGGGGTGTGTACCTGCGTCAGTCTGACAGCAGACTGAAGCAAGTGAACCCAATTTGTTACAAACTGTGCCTTCCTGCCTCCTTATGTAGTCCCAATTCTTCTCCTCAAGTCATTTGTGCTCAATCAATTTTCAAGACAGTCTGTCCCCTGTCTGTTTCTCTGCTGCAGGCGTCGGCTTGCATTTGCTGGGCAAGTCCCTCCGGTCTGTCCATATGGTGCATGCATGTGCTTGCTGACCCTTAAAGGACCACCACACGCACACCCTGATCTTCACCAGTCTATAACCTGGGATACTTCAGGTTCCTTTCCTTATGGGAAGGCACCTAAGCAATAGGTTAGTCTTGTACTTGTCCTGCAAGTGTGTGCTACTGTTTGTCTGCCTATGTACCAACCTTTGTCTGCTTCCTGTATCTCACCCTCTGCTGTCTGGCCTGACCTCAGACTGTTGTATCGGATTGCCTGTGTGCTACCTGCCCTTATCTCGGCCTGTCCCTGAATTTGTCCTTGCCTGATTCCTCAGTGTTCCTCGGCCTGGTGGCTCACCTGCAGCAAAGTGTGAACCCCTGTAAACTGTGGTAAAAGGGTGAAATCCAGGGAACTGCAAAGATAATGGATTAGCCCAAAGGCAAACTGGTTTGTTGATGTAGTTCCACACCCACTGCTCATAGCAGATAAACTGTTGATATTCTTTTGTTAATAAAGAGCAATTGAAAAAAATATTTTTATTCCAAAAACAGTAAAATGCAGTCATAAAAAGATCCCCAGGCTTTAACTCTCTGTCAGAATAGAAAATGTCCTATTCTTGTCCGCAGTAGTGGACAAGAAATGGCATTTTGAATGAGGTGCCGGGCTGTGTGTTCCATAAATTGCGGAACACTCACTGATCGGCATCTGTGGTATTGCGGATCCGCATTTTGGCAGATCCGCAATACCACGGCCATCTGAACGGCTCCTTAATGTTGATGATTATAGCTTACAGATAATGAAAACCCAAAAGTCAGTTTCTAAGAAAGTTACTCTTATAATTATTATATAAGACCAATTTAAAAAATGATTTTTAATACAGAAATGTTGGCCTACTGAAAAGTATGTACAGTATATGCACTCAATATTTGGTTGGAGCTCCTTTTGCATGAATGACTGCATCAATGCAGCGTGGCATGGAGGCGATCAGCCTATAGGACTGATGAAGTGTTATGAAAGCCCAAGTTGCTTTTAAAGCAGCCTTCAGCTCATCTGCATTGTTGGGTCTGGTGTTTCTCATCTTAACATTGACAATACCACATAGATTCTCAAGTGAATTTACGCCTGGCAAGTTTGCTAGCCAACCAAGCACAGTGATACCGTGTTATTAAACAAGGTATTGGTACTTTTGGCAGTTTGGGTTGGTGGCAAGTTCTGCTGAAATTACATCAGAATCTCCTTAAAGCTTGTCAGCACAGGAAAGCACGAAGTGCTCTGCGCTGACTTTGGACTTGATATAACAAAGTCAGTGGCGTAGCTATAGGGGTCGCAGTTGCGACCCGGCTCCTAAGCCCCGAGGGCCCCCCTTGCAACTTGCAGGGCCGCACCGCCAATTAGGGAAGGTGCGGCACGGCCCTGCGCACAGTTGGGGGCGGCGGTGGGGCAGAGGGAGATGAACGCTTCCATTGTGGAAGCGCTCATCTCCATAGTCATCTGTATCGCCGTCCTCAGGACGGCGATACAGATGCCTGTACTGCGGGGCAGGGAGAGGCGTCTCCCCTGCCGGTTCCTCTGATAGGCTGCAGGCACTAGGCCTGAGCAGCACATCGCGCCGCCTGAGCCGTACAGCGCGGGACATAGGCCGGAAGAGGCCTGCATCGCATCGCTGCCGGCTCCATGGAGGTAAGTATTAGTGTTTATTTTTTTTATTGTTGCAATCACGGACCGGAGCTCTATTGGGGGCACTGAGGGCATTTTACTGGCACTGGGGGCATCATT
The DNA here is from genome assembly GCA_900303285.1 of Rhinella marina. Lineage (NCBI taxonomy): Eukaryota > Metazoa > Chordata > Amphibia > Anura > Bufonidae > Rhinella > Rhinella marina. The sequence continues at coordinate 35,797 of ONZH01031128.1, forward strand.
TCTTACTGGCACATGGGGGCACTGGGGGCTTTTTTACTGGCACATGGGGGCACTGGGGGCATTTTTCTGGCACATAGGGGCACTGGGTGCATTTTACTGGCACTTGGGGGCATTTCATAATGGCACGGGAGCACTGGGGGCATTTTTATTGGCACTGGGGGCATTTCTTACTGGCACATGGGGGCATTTTTACTGGCACTGGGGCATTTTTACTGGCACATGGGGGCACTGGGGGCATTTCTTTATGGCACGGGAGCACTGGGGGCATTTTTACTGGCACTGGGGGCATTTCTTACTGGCACATGGGGGCATTTTTACTGGCACATGGGGCACTGGGGGCATTTGTTACTGGCACATGGGGGCACTGGGGGCATTTCTTACTGGCACATAATTTGGGGGGCATTTCTTACTGGCACTTAAATTGGGGGCACATGGGGGCACTGGGGGCATTTCTTAATGGCACAGGAGTACTGGGGGCATTTTTACTGGCACTGGGGCATTTTTACTGGCACTGGGGCCATTTCTTACTGGCACATGGGGGCATTTGTTACTGGCACATGGGGGCACTGGGGGCATTTCTTACTGGCACATAATTTGGGGGGCATTTCTTACTGGCACATAATTTGGGGGGCATCTATAGGGGTGGGACACTTTTTACTGGCACATGATTTTGGGGGGGAATCAATGGGGAGAACTGGTGCATTACTGGAGCGTTTCATACTGGCACATAATTTGGGGGGCATCTATTGGTGTGGAGCACTTCTTACTGGCATATTATTGGGGGGCACTATGGGGGCACTTCATACTGGCACATTATTGGGGCACATTAGAAGCATTATTACTTCTGGGGCACAGTGGGGACATTAGTACTGTTGGGGGCACTATTACTGTGGGGGGCACTATTACTAACAAGTGCACTCTGGCAGAGAATTATTAGTTGGGACTTTGGGGGCGCTATTACTGTGGGGGGCACCTGGCACATTATCAGCATAGCACAGTTATTTCTGGGGGACGTTATGTGTACACTATTACTGTCAGGGACACTATTTCCTGGGCGCAGTTATTTTAGGACACTGTGTGCCAATAATTATTGAAGGGCACTATCTGTGTCATACTAGTGGCACAGTACTGGGGTGGTAGGATGATTTGTCCAGAAGACGGGAGGATGATGGAAAAGTAGTAAAGTATGATTTTGTTCTGTCAAACTGCAGAGATGAGAAATGGCTGAAAAATGGCGTCTGGTCTGAAAGGAGAAGATGAGGAAAGGGAAGTTCTACATCAGAGGAGACGTCACTGGATGTACGAGGTATGGGGCGCTGTATTAGGCTACATTCACACGAACATTGTGTTTTGCAGTCTGCAAATTGCGGATCCGCAAAAAAAGGATGATGTTCCGTATGACATCCGTTTTTTTTGCAGATCCACTGTAATAATGCCTATCCTTGTCTGCAAAACAGAGAAAAATAGGAATGGACATACAGATGCGGACAGCACACAGTGTTCATTTAAGTGAATGGGTCCGCATCTGAGCCGCAAAATATGCAGATCGGAGGCTGCAAAAACAACTGTCATGTTAATGTAGCCTTACCCTGTATGTTCTGTAGTGATATACGTAATGTTAGGAGGGAAAAAGTTAGGGTGAGAATTTGGCATTGGGGGGTGGGTTCAATTTTTGACTTGGCCGGCAGAAAAGCTAGGTGCACCAGCGCTGAGGGAAGGGGGGGGGCCCAAGCTGAACTCTTGCACCAGGGCCCATGAGCCTTTAGCTACGCCCCTGAACAAAGTGGTATAACACCAGGACAGGACATGGCTCCCCAAACCATCACTGACTGTGGAAGCTTCACACTGGACCTCAAGCAACTTGAATTGTGTGCCTGTCCACTCTTGCTCCAGACTCTGGGAGCTTGATTTCCAAATGAATGAAAAATGTACTTTAAAGGGGTTCTGCAGTTCTGTAAAACTGATCATCTATCCAGAGGATAGATCATCAGTTTTAAAGAACTACAGAACCCCTTTAATCTGAAAACAGTTTCTAGGTCCTCCAGAGAGAAAGCACTTTTGTCTCTGTTCTAAACCCTCCTTGTATGAACGCCATAAGTCCCTATGGGTATTTTAAAATGCATTATCCAAAAACAGACATAGTTTCACACGAATGTTGTGTTTTGCGGTCCGCAAATTGCGGATCAGCAAAAAAAAACGGATGACGTCCGTGTGCATTCCGTATTTTGCGGAACAGAACAGCTGGCCCCTAATAGAACAGTACTATTCTTGACCGTAATACAGACAAGAATAGGACATGTTCTATTTTTTTTTTGCGGGCTACGGAACGGACATACGGATGCATTTTTTGCGGACCCATAGAAATAAATGGGTACGCATCCTATCCGCAAAAAATGCCGATGGGAGCCTGCAAAAAATACTGTAGTGTGAAAGAGGCCTTACACTGTGAGTGCACCATGGTAAGACTGCGCTTGATTGGCCAGCAAACTCGCTTGACCTAAACCATATAGAGAATCTAAAGGGTATTGTCACGAGGAAGATGAGAGACACCAGATCTTACATGTAGGTGAGCTGAAGGCCACTATCAAAGCAACCTTGGCTTTCATAACACCTCAGCAATGCCACAGGCTGATTGTCTTTATGCTACACGCATTGATACAGTAATTCATGCAAAAGATGCCCCTGACCAAGTAGCTAGTGCATATACTGTACATACTTTTCAGTAGGTCAACATTTCTGGATTAAAATAATTTTTTATTTGGTCTTATATAATATTCTAGTTTTCTGAGACTTACTTTTAGAGATGAGCGAATTGATTCGTCGATTCATTGATTCGTATCGAATCTTGGGAATTCTTAGCTGCGAATCCGAATATTAGGTGATTCGCTTCGGTTTTGTACACATTCGCTACGTAGTTTGTCCTATAAATTATACGCTATTGCTACGTCTAAGTTACTCTATACGCTGTTGAGTACGAATTCAATTCATTAGCGATGCAGACTCCTCCCCGGTAGCTCCGTCCCCTTCTCCAGTGCGCGAGGAAGACGAGGCAACTCAGGCAATTAAGATGGCGACACAGCGAGGCCTGACTGGGGAGGCATGGTGTGGGGCACTGACTCCTATGAGGAGAAGGAACCGGAGGAGATCTACATATCTCAATATGTCCGGCAGCCTAAGAAGTTGGTTGAGGTGCCCGCTGAGGTGTTCACTCCACTGGCTGACATGGCGGAGGCGGCAGGAGTTCCCACTCCGCCGCGGAAGGACTACTCCCTTAGGCAAAATTCAATGGTCCCCGAGGCTGTCACCCGGAACGCCCTGACCCTCTGGGAATACAAAAAATTGGTAGAGGAGTGGGTTGTTCAGGTGTGACCCCAAGCTGGAGTGCCGAAGGGGTACCGTTATTTGGTTCAGTGTGGAACGGGGAGTAGGTTTTATCGGCGATGAGGAGACGGTGGAAGAATTATACGTAAACCGCCGTTCTGTAAAGCGGCCGTATCTTCCGCCCGTCCGCCACAATCTCCACGCAGGGAATTACGTGGAGTATACCCCCATGAAGAGCCTCCAAGGCCCATCTGCTACTGGGGTGAAACTCCTTAAGTGACCGGCTACTCCTGCAGCGCCCCCAGAAGACTGGAGTGAGGAGGCCCAGGCTGCAGAAGAGGCTCGGTGTTCCCATGAGACCAATGATGGGACTCTGCAATCTGAGGAGAAATCACAAGCTCAGCTGGAACCCCTGATACCAGATTTGCCACCGTAGCCGATCCTTCATGTGGGACAGATGACCACCAACAGTTTTGTGTACCAGCCATCGGTGGTACAATACCAACTGCCATGGCAGGTGCAGGCCGCACAGTCCGCCACTCGCGGAAGACCGTTACCAGAGCCCTTACAGCCGGAGATTCTGTCACCTTGTATGCCGGCGGGAGGATCTGGCCACTACAAGGTAATTTACCACGGCCCTTGTCAGTGTGACCGCCCGGTCACTACCAAGACCATCCCTGAGAGGTCGGTGGGGGTCTGCTGCCGCAGCCAGTGTCGCTTTCATGAGGTAAGAGCGCCCTCTCATGTCTTTTAGCTCCAGCAGCAGTGAAGAGGACCTGCTGGCCTAAGGATCCTGCAGCTTTTATGGGAGCCACAACATGGACTTAACCTGAAGGGTGAGCACTAGTTGGCATGTTTTTATTTTTGCTGCCCTGTGTTTGTCCTCACCCAGATGGACATGGATTGTCAGGACTCCCCCCATCAAAAAAAAAAGTTTTAACCAAGTTGCGCAGACGTGCGCCTCATCCCTTTTTCCTCCTTTTCAGGTTATTGGGGACCCCCTTGAAAGAGGGTTTTTTAAGGAACCTTTGCTGCTATTTTTTTACCCATTTGGATTACAAGTTTACCTATGTGGATTACAAATTGCAACTGAGTTTGGGACTCTGTTCCAGTTGTATGACAAGCGTCAGAAGAAAAGAGACTTAAACGTGTCCGTGAGCATATGAGGTAGGTGATATTTAAAATGTTTACATTATACCTATAATGTATTTGCACTATATTGTTTGCACTGGATTGTTTGCACTAATGTTTTTACCTTTCAGCAATGTTTTCAAGTATGTTTCCCATTGTGTGTATTTCTTTACAGGTACCGCAATGTGTCCTCATATTCACTTTATAGTATGGTGCATGGTTGACAGACTGGATAGACAGCACCTTACTTGTTCTACCTCAAATATACATACTGCCTCTGAGGGCGATTTCAGATCTGACCATTTACGCTGGATCTGGCCCAGGGTCCGCAAGGTGTCGAAACGATGGCGCAAGCCTCGGATCACCTGCTGGATCACCTCCTTTTTATGCTGGTTCGGGTGGCGGTGTGTGCCATCGTAATCCTGCCGGTCCATCAGCTGGACTATGTATTTCAGCTGTGCAGCAGAGCTAAATGATGAGGATTGCCTGGATGCCATTTTCGAATATTCGCTCTGCCTCTGAGGAGTGCACGCGTGGCCTCTCGTCGTGCGTGGCTGCGTATTACATAATCGTGTAGACAATAGTACGCTGAGGATTCGTACGCTATTTGTACGCTCATGTGTCTTCTAAGAAGTTGCGTACATTTTTTAAATGTACATTCGTTATTAGTGCGCGAATGTTCGCTAATAGCACATAATAACGTATATTTTGTACGCAAATACAACAAATCTATTCGTCGAATATACGAATCTTAGGAAAAGTTTGGCGAATGTTCGGCGAATAATTTTTACTACTTACTTTTAAATTTTCATTGGTTGTAAGCCATAAGCTTCAACAATAAAAGATATACGCTTTAAACAGTAGATCAATCTGTGTGTAATGGGTCTCTGTAATATATGCGTTTCACTTTTTGAATTGTGATTACTAAAATAAATTAACTTTTCCATTATATTGTAATTTATTAAGATGCACCTGTATATAAAAAATCCATTATACAAGTACATGAGGTTAAGATCCCTTGCAAAACTCCCAGGGAATGTAACAATAGGCTTGCATACATAGAGTAGAATGATATATGATAGAAGAACCCAATGTTAAAAACAAAATAGTAACATGGACATAATGACATAGAAAGTAAGTGTCCAAAAGTGCCTAAATCAAACAATATATGTATCTAAAAAATGTCAGGTATAAATAATACAGACCAATGAATAGAGACATAAAAGCAGACCACAGCTCAAATTACAGTATTTTTCATTCTATAAGACACACTTTTTTCCCAAAAGTGGAGGGAAAATCTCAGCGTGTCTTATGGGTCGAATACCAATGAGTGCTTCCATTATTACAGGATCGGGAAGCAGTAAATGCACCGCTTCCTAGTCTTTGTCGGACGCACGCTGTGCTGTGACCTGTGCACAGCGCAAGGACATCAGCGCGCTTTGTGACCTCACACTGTGCACCATTGGATCTCAACACAGCATGACAGGAAGTTGGATGTCTGGAGCAGCGGCAACGGTGTCCAAAACAGGAGAGTTAAAGGGGTTCTCTGAGAATTAAGAAAATGAAAATACCTTAATATTACTTTATTATAAATATATTCCCAAATAGATTTCATTAGTTATAATGGCTTGTTTTGTCTGGGGAGAAATCATTAGGAGAAACAAAATGGCCTCCGTCCTATTATTACACACAAAACCTGTCCTAATCACACAGGAGGACAAATTACATCACAACACTGAGGTAAAGAGCTGCCTCATCCTCCTATCTGCTTGTCAGGAATTATGATTCTAAATACAGATGATAAGATCTTTAGCTGAATATCTGTAGGAATTGAGTTCATGAGCAGATGTGGATAATGAGCAGCAGCACTTGTATGCAATCTCCATTACCACAGCCCCACATTACCATATTATGTCCTGTCCGTCCTCTCTGTACTTCATGTCTCCTCAGGAGCTCCATTCCCACAAAGATTCAGCTAAATATCATATTAACCTGCATTCAGGATGATAATCCCTGACAAGTAGGAGAGGAGGATGAGGCAGCTCTTTACCTCAGTCTTGTGAAGTAACAGGTTTTGTGTGCACTAATAGGACAGCGGCCATTTTGTTTCTCCTAATCATTAGAGATGAGCGAGTAGTGTTCGATCGAGCCGGTATTCGATCGAATACTACGCTATTCGGCATACTCGATTTCAATCGAGTATAACGGCGATGGCGCACTTAGAATTCGTTTCCCCTCCCACCTTCCCTGGCGCTCTTTTTCCACCAATCAACATGCAGGGGGGGTATGACAGGCACGCTGAGCACGCTGGCAGCGCGAAAACAGCGTCTACATGGATTGGCTGGAAAAACCATGTGACCTCGAATATTAAAAACTCAGCTCTTCCTGCTCGTACGCATATGCTGCGTGAACTTAGTCAGGGACAGAGGCTGGAGCAGGGACAGACAGGTTTTAGCAGTTGGACAGGCAGGAGCGTGATTAAAAGCCCTTATCAGGGCTACTATAGTGCACTACAGTGATAGCTTTACTACAAGATACACTTTACAGAGAACGGCTGCCGTATTCAGGGATAGCTGCTGGAGTAGGGGACAGAGAGAGGCATTAGTGGTGTATTAGGTGTTCTGCTACATACCAAACTATATTTGGCACTACTGTTCAGCGTTCTTTTTGGCTGAAAAACCCTGTTATATAACTAGTGTGTATATGCACCATCTGATCTGGCAGTATACGGCTGTGAATTTTATTTTTTTTTTTTAAATACAGTTTATTTGGCTCTAGTGTTCTGGGTTCTGTGTGCCTGCAATACCCTTTTTGTATACCAGGTGTAAATACCCACCGTCTGTACAGTTAGTACACGGCTGTGTACCTTGAAATATACAATATCTAGGCCTTTTAATTGGCCACTGTACTGTGCGTTCTCTTG